>JALPQD010000090.1:3579730-3614640 GCA_023101885.1 Typhlomys cinereus | reverse complement strand
CGCCGCTGTCCGGTTGAAACCCGAGCCGCTGTCTCGGTTAGAACCCGAGCAATGGCTGAGTGCGGGGCTGGGGTGGGAAGGTCATGAGTTCAAGGCCAGCGTGGACTGTATAGTGAGACCTTGTCTCAAAGAGGAGCATCCAAACAAAACCACATACATAGACCTACACACAGACCCCCCCACATCTATACACAGACCACCCCACAGACCCACATACACACACAGACCCACACACACACACTTACACATGCACACACGCACCTATACATGCACACACACACATGCATGCACACAGATCCCCCCACATGCACACACACGTGCACACATGCATGCCCACACAGACATACACACACACACAGACCCACCCACCCACACATACACATACACATGCACACATACACATGCACCTACACACGCACACACACATACACATGCACACACACGTGCCCACACATACATATACAGACACATGCACATACACAAACATGCTCACACGACAAACACACAGACACGCCCACATAGATCCACAGATGCGGACACACACACATATACATATAAACAAAAGCAATGAATAATAAGTAAAGTGCTATCAGTATCTCTCCCTCTCTCACATCTGTCACATGACTAAGCAATAAACAAACATAATATCAATATAGTATCTCTCTCTTCCTCTCTCATCTCTCGCTCTCTCTTTTACACACACACATACACACTCACTCCACTAATTTTATTAAGGAAGTGAAACATGTCTCTGGAGAAAGTAAAAAAAAAAAACCAAACTTTTTTTATGCCCCAGGACAAAGCAGCCCCCAAGAGTTGAGAAGAGCATTTCATTTCTCTCCCTTTTATACTTCCTACAGACCTCGAGACTGGGAAGACAGCCCAGGAGTTTGTGTTACATACCGTTAATGCCCGCCAAGTTTTTTGAAATGCACATCATTCTTTGTCCCAACCAAATGGAACCCTTCCTGCTTTCATCGACTCTTTTCAACGCAGCAGCAGTACCCAAGCGTATGAGTCATCAAAACCTGCGCACCTGCGAGCCCTGCCGCAGAGCCACCTGCTCCCGCGTGCTCCCCTCACAGCAGCTTTCGTTTAATTGGCTTTTGTTGGCTTGGAGCTTCCTCTGCGAATGAGCACAAATGGTTCCCTACATATTCATGCGTCGGTCACATGCTCTGTCCACTTACTGTGATGCGGTACGGTAAGAAGCACCTCTGTTGATGCTTAAGCCATCCCACGCACCTGGGGTTGGGGAGATGGCTGAGGTCCCCGTCTCACACGCAGTGCTGGAGAATGCAGACCCCTGGCCGCTTCCCACCTGCTCAGCGCGGGCACGTGCGGTGCTTTCCTGGGCTGGCCAGGGAGGATCACAACTGATCCCCATGTCGTCACTGCGCCTCGCCCACGTGCTGGGGGCACCTTGGGGTCCTCGCGCCAAGCTGCCAGGCAGGGTAAGTGTCGTTGCCTTCAGGACCTGCACCCGGCCAGCCCCAGCCGAGGTCTGTGAAGAACTAACTGCGTGCTGATTCCTGAAGCATGCGTGTGAGATGCACCATTCAGATCTAAACTAAGGAAACGCGATGCTGCGCTCTCATCACCCCAGGCTGCCTAAGGACATCATGAACAGCAGGGGGTGGAGGAGACAGAATGCCTGTCGTCCCTCTGTGTGATAAAGACAGCTCCGTGCCAAGTCTACAAATTCCCCAGGGACACAGAATCACGAATAGCCCAGGCAGGACTTGAACCTATGACCTGTGGCTCTGGTCCAGTCCTCATTCTACTCTGCAACACCTTCTCAGCAACCTCTGGAAAGCTTGGGTAGTGTATCACCCCCTCTCCCTGTGGACTCTGGAGGGCCCTGGGCGGTTCTTTCTGTTTCTAGAATCGGGAAGTGACACTGACGGGGGCCAGGAGGAAACGGGCCTTGGACTAAGCCCCAAGCCGGGTGAGGGGTCTAGTGGGTACCGTTGCAGCCCTGACCTGCTGCGGACCTTGCCGTGGACTTCTCCTCCCCCTGCTAGAGCTGCCCCACCTGGACAGAAATCGTGATGGACCCTGGGTCTCTGAGAGCCCCCAGCTGCAGCTCTGTGATGACCCCTGGAGGAGCTCATGGGTGAAGTTTGCTGTCTGTGGGCCTGAGGGCTTGGGGGTCATACCTGGACTGAAGATGGGCAGCATGCTACCTGGGTACCCTGGGAAAGGGCCTGGGGGGGCAGCGGCTCAGCCCTCTGGGCCTAGGGCGACACACGGTGGAGATGTCTCTGGCCTTTGGAGGAGGGTCCTGTTCCCTGCACGTGGACAGCCTGGCCTCCTTCGGAGAGCCCTGCATCGTGAAGAAGAAACAAGAATATGGAGAACGGGTTCTGGTACCAACAGTCCTGAGCTCTTCAAAGTCCTGGGAATGCTTAGGCGAGAGGAGCTGCCCAGAGCGGCCGCTGCTGCTACTGCTGACGCGGTGGAACTTTGAGAATGGCCCAGTGGAGAAACCAGGGCCAACCCCTCCCTCCTCTGGCCACCCCCTTCCTCTAGGTACACTTCTGCTGCGGACATCTGCCCCTTCTGACTAGTCTCACTGTCT
The DNA here is from genome assembly GCA_023101885.1 of Typhlomys cinereus. Taxonomy (NCBI): domain Eukaryota; kingdom Metazoa; phylum Chordata; class Mammalia; order Rodentia; family Platacanthomyidae; genus Typhlomys; species Typhlomys cinereus. The sequence goes on along the minus strand of JALPQD010000090.1, from coordinate 3,612,059 downwards.
CCTGAGCGCTCCCACCTCCAGCTGTGTCCCTGCAGCCCGCTTACAGAGAGGATGCAAGTTATAGGATGCACAGTTCATTCTGGTTTCAACCGGTGCTGAAACTGTCCGCCCACTGGTGCCTGACCATGCCTACACCTGCAAACCAGAGTGTCCTCTGTCCAGGAGTGGCCTGCGGTAGGTCCCTGTTAGCCTTCAGGCAGCCCGTCCCTCTCAGGATCCTACCTTACACCCCTGGCGGCAGGCTAACCAGGGGGGTTGCTTCTGACAGAGAGACGCGAGTAGCAGCGGCTGCTGTTACCTCTGAACTGAGTGTGAAGAGCGGCTGTGTTGTCGAGCTTTGCTTGTCTTCCTTTTCTGAAGGCCCGGGATGCCTCTTCTCTTCCTTTTCCTTCCCTCCACCAGTGAAGCGTGCGACAGATTCACAAGGAGGAAATAATCCTGCAGGTCACCAGGCCGAGGACATCGTGTGTGTTCCAGCTGTAGGACTCAGCCTTCCACGCAGCCGTTAGCGTGGAAGCCCACCAGAAGCAGCATTCCGTCTAGCGTTGACAAAAGCATGTCGCGGAAGGGACGCTCTCCTGTGGAGAAGCAAGGTAATCCCAAGGGGAACATTCTTCTCAGCACAGGCAAAGCTCAGCCACAGAGATTTGCGCGGAGAGCAGACAGACCTCCTCTCCTTGTTAATTTCACGGATGAATTAGCATCCTTGGGTGATTTACAATGTTGGTGATTAGAAGCTCTTCCGTCTTCCCCTGGCTAATCCTTCTCTGTGGATCCCAAAAGGTTCAAATCGTTATCAAGGAGTACAAGACCTCTGGATTGGAGACGTGTAGGTAGGCTTCCCTGTGGGACCATGTGTGTTCCGGCCACTCTGAGAGGGACACTTGGGAGGAAGGGCAAGATGATGAAGCAGCCACTCTGGTCCATCTGGGCTGTGCGAGTGCGTGGCGTGTACTGTCTTTCTGAATTCTTTCAACAGCTCGGGAAGCAGCACAGCTTGTGGATGGAGCTTCCCAAGGACAGACAGGCATCGAGAGCAAGCCCCGGCCACAGGATGTGCTCGGTAAGTTACTTTATAAAGGAATATCACTGTCATCTGCATCTCGCTCGTTTTTTTTTAAGAGATGCGCATCTGACCCTATTGCCCATTCTGGCCCCATGTGTATTGGGCTCACGTTATCCTCCTGCCTCAGCCTCGCCAGTACCTGGGAATCAGGTGTGTGCCACCACGGTCCGTCTGCATCTCTAGATGGTTACCGGGGTTTGGGAGATGAGGAGACACGCCCAAGTTCATTCGGCACACAGACAGCAGAACAGACGTGGGAAGCCAGGCCTCTGCGGCACACAAGGCTAAGGTCTCCCTTTGCAAATGAGAATAATCGTCATCATGAGTCATGCTGAACAGGAGAGCAAAGTTAGGGAAGGATGTGGAAGGACTTGGAAGAACAATGGGCTATATCCTTCTGAGGCTACACATTCATTTAGGGGCCCTTGTGGCAGAGCGAGTTTCCAAAGGTGGCCACAGCGTGACGTGGACATGCTCCTTGCTCTGGATGGTTGTACCTGCTCCACCAGCAGTGTGTAATTTCTGATACAGGTCCTGGAAGGTGGCATGGTATAATCATTACTCTTAACTGTTGCTGAGAGAGCATTTAGGTCAGGCAACTTAAGGGAGAAAGGGAGATTTGTTCAGTTGATGGTTCCAGATGGGAGAAACAGTCTTTGCTGGCGAAGGAGACAAGACAGGTGGCTGAAGGTGGAGGCAGGTTTAAGTCACTGCAAACACCTGGAGTCTCTCTTCAAAGTCTTCTGCTTTAGGGTTCCTTTTATCTGGTGTGCTACTGGAAGGTTCCGATCAGATCTAGGGCTGGTCTTTGTATTGGAAATGTATTGATCTGGATCGTCTCTTCAGGTGGTCTGACAGGTGATCTTAGTTGATGCCAGGTGTGGTCAAGTTGACCAGGATTAACTAGCACACTAGTCTTATCTTTAAGAAGGCACGTCCCTTGGGAGTCTGAGCTGATAGGTCCAATCTATGGCTTCCTGAGACTGCCATACTGGAAGAAGCTTCCAGAGGTAGAGATGTAAGAGGTATCCCGACCTCCAGCTATTTGGGGAACACCGCCAGACCTGCAGGGAACAGAGAGCTGGTTTTCAGAGGGATCCAGACCCCTCCGAGCTCAGTGGCTGCGTGGAATGGAGATGGCGGAGGTGCCCTGCCTGCCTGCTGCCGCAAGCCATCGTTCCGTAGCTGCTGAGGCTTCAAACATCAGTGGCATGCAGGGCAGGTGAAGCGGAACGGATGGTAGGAGTTGCTCCACATCCTGCTGCCACAGAGAAAGGGCCAGCCTACAAGGCCCCCCCAGGTCTCTGGATGAGGCCCAGCTCTCCCCATCTGTGAAGCCAGAGCCTAGCACTCTCTCCTCCTGAAACAGAGAGTCAACCCCCAACTCCTGGGACCTGGATTCCACAGGAATCCTTTGATTTACCCCAAAGCATCTAGTCTCTTGTCCAACGGGTCATTTCTGTGTGTCCCTCCAAAGTTCATCTGCTGAAATCTCATTCCTAATGTGCTGGTATTAAAGGGTGGAGCCTTTTGACCTTAAATGGGACATCTAAGCCACTCCCACCACCACCTGAAGGCTCAGGAACACCGTAAAAGAGGGAGTGTTAAGACTGGAAGTGCCTGAAAGGGGTGCAGCAGACATTATTCCTGGACGTGGCGAAGCTGCGGCTCTCCTGATTTCATGGCAGATATGTATATTTCCACAACACCTTCCAGGAATTGTCCTGACATTTCCCTGAGGAAGGGGAAGATCTCAAGAGACTCATGCCTTCCTGAGAGACCGATGAGAGCCCATGTTGATGGGGAGGAAATGGTAGATGCTCTCCTCAGTGGTACACGGACCCGCTGCAGCAAGTACTCAGGCATGTCAAAGGCAAATCAGATGAAACCCAGGAAGACACGCATTCAAAAAGACTCAGCAGTAGGAGGGAGTCTGGCAGGGAAGAAGAAGGGCTGTAAGGGGGAAGAGGAAGGGAGATGGGATTGGGGATTAAAATGAGAAAATATAAATTCACTCTATTCATGTATGTAACACTAAAAGAATTTAAAAAAGAATAAATAAAAAAGAAGTGAAGGGGCTGGAAAGAAGGCTCAGGGGTTAAGCCTTGAAAGCAGAAGGAGCTGAGTGCAAGGGGTGGGGGCTGATTCCTGCTCTCGATTTCCGGCTCCAGTCCATGAGCACAGGAAATTACCAGCAGTGGTAGAGGGCACTGAGCCCAGCTGGGCAGAGGGCAAAGAACCAACCCATACCTTCTAGTCTGCCAGCTTGCCAAATTCTTACCAGATCTGTCTGTGTCCTATGCACCTCCCCAGGGAAGGCCCCACCCTCTACAACCTGGGTCTTCCCCATGCATCGCGTAATCAAGACAGTCTCTTGCAGGGGGCTCAGGGGTCTGCCTTCACGAAATAGCTCTTCATGGAAGTGCCCACAGGCCCATCTCTTCAGGTGTCAAGGCGACACGACACCTGAAACCCGCTGTCTCACAAGCCCTTCCCCCCACCTTAGGGCCCCGGGGGGGGGGGGAGGATACTGCCTGTCTTGCTGCTGCCCAAACATCCTCAACATTTTTTTCTTTTTTTTTTTAAATTTTATTATTTATTGTGTGTGCGTGTCTCTGCGTGTGTCTCTGTGTGTATCAGAGATTACTTGTGTGTGCCTGTGGAGGCCCAGAGGTGGCACCGGAAATCACCCTGGATTGTTCTACCTCCTCTTAGCTTTGCTCTGGAGTTTTCCAGGATCGGAAGTACAGGCTGCCACCATTTCCTCCTGGCATTTTTACATGGGATTTGGGATCCGAACTCAGGACCTTCTGCTTGGAGGCAGTCTTAACCTCAGAACCATCTCTCTGGTCCCCTCAACAATTTTCATTCAGGTCAAGCCCGGCCTCTCTTTTGTCTTTCCACATCCGTCTTTCCCAGTTGGTTTCCATCCAACAGACTCTTGAAACATGTGTCCAAGTCCTGTCTTGCTGCTAGAGTCAGAATTGCAACCTTTAACCTTTAAGAACCTGCACAATGGCTGATATGTCAACAACCCCCCAAGGTCTAGCATGGATCACAGGGGAGAAGGCTCCCGGCAGTGGGATCCTTAGAGACAAGGGATTAACAGTCATAAAAGAGTTCCCATACTAACAGGGAACCCAAGAAAGGGCTCCGGACTATGCCACTGACTCCTGAACCCTCACTAGGTGGAGAACTCAGAGGGAGATTTGGGGTTCACATAAAGGGATGCTTCAGCGGATGGAAGGAAGAGGAAGGCACTGGGAGAAGGGGAGGAAGGGAAGGGGGTGAAAGGAAGGGGGGAGAGTGCAATGGGGAACAAATGGAGAGGGGATGGGGGAGGGAGAGGATGAGGGTACCTATTGAGCTTGTATGATTAGGAAAAAAGTAAAATGTGGGAGAAAAAAAAAGTGAGGCAAGAGAATCATGAGTTCGAAGCCAACTCAGGCGTAAAGCTGAGGTGTGATTACCGTCCCAGCTAGCCTAAGCCTGGTCACAAGGGGCTCCCCTTTTCACACAAGGGGATTCCGCTTCTGCCACCCCAGTGTTTCTTCTTATATTTGTCATGATGATCCCATGGTGCAAACCACACTCATCCACGGATATCGATATCTGGGGCTTCCACCTGGAATCCCAGGGCTGCTGGCAGTATGGATTCTGCTTTATGAAAAGTCACTCAAACATCAGTCCAGCCTTGGCGGAGGAACACGAGGCTCCTTCTGGTGACCCACTCCTGCAAGGTAAATGTCCCCATCCTCCCCACACACACACTGCAGCCCAAAAGCCTGCCACATAGGTTGAAATCCAGCCGTCTCTGTGAACCAAAGCCCTGCAAGGAATGTTCCAGGGGTGACACCTGCTTGCAGCCGGCAGCTCGATTCCCCACGGGCTTGTATCTCGAACATGGGCCGAGCTCCACTCTGGCTGTGCCAATCCACCATGGCTGACAGAGGCATGTAGTCCCTGGCTACAGGAAGCAAGCTGCAAAGAATAGCACGGATCCCAGCTGTTCCAGAACTGCTGATCGAGATGCCATTGCTGGGCTGGAGAGATGGAGAGAAAAGGCAGGTGGAAATGCTGGCAGCCCGTGCTTCTGGCCCTGGAGGGCTGAGCTGAGATGCTCCAGAGCCGAGCGTAGGGAGGTAGAGGGACCCAGGATGATGCCTAATGTCACCCTCGCCTCCACAGGCACACACGGTGCCCTCTGACACACACGCCACACATACACACACAACATATACCCACATATGGAGAAACAGACAGATAGACAGAAAGAAAGAAGAAAGGGAGGGAGGGAGAGAGGAAAGAAAGAGAGGGAGGGAGGGAGGAAAGAAGGAGAGGGAGGGAGGGAGGGAGGAAAGAAGGAGAAGGAGGGAGGGAAGAAAGAAGGAAGGAAGGAAGGAAGGAAGGAAAGGAAGGAGGAAGGAAGGAAGGAAGAAGGAGAAGTAAGAAAGGGAGGGAGGAAGGGAGAGGGGACAGGAAAAGAAAGACAGCCGCAAGAAGAAGAAACTAATAAGAAGGAAAGAAAGAAAAACACTATGGAAATATTTTTCTTTTCTCCTTGGACTGCCTTGTATTTATGTTCAAAATCAACTGAACATGTATGCGTGGACATATTTCTGGTTTTTTGGTCAGTTCCAGTAATCGACTTGTTTATCCTTAGGTAAGAATTACAGGATCCGGATTCCAGAGATTCTAAAGCATGTCTTGAATCAGGAACTCCGAATGTTCCTTTTCCAGGATTGTCTTGAATACAGCAGAGCTTTACGCTTCCTTGTCATTTCAGAACTGTAACTGGGCTGGAGGGAAGGTATTCTAAAGAAACACTTATGTCCTTCGCTTTGGTCAGCAACAACAGGCATCAAGAAGGCAGAATTTCCCCAGGCATCTCATGCCGGGAACTTTGAAGAAAAAGGCTGCGGGCCTGGAATTAGCCAGGAGTGGAACTTGCCTCAGGGAAAACTGGACATCCTTGCAGAGGGAGCTGACGCTGAGGTACCAAGGTGGGTGGGACCACACCTTGGCTGGACTGTCTTCTACTTGGACCCAAACCCCATGTTAGAATCCCAAAGATACCCTGGAGAGTGGAGGATATGGATTTTTGTGTTCTTTTTTTCCCAACTTGGCCACATGGACTAAATCTCTGCTTCTCACTAATTTGGTTCTTTTCATTAGCTTAGGATGGGTGACCAGCTGGATTTGTTAGGGCCACGGCACGGGCTCTGACCCTGACTCCAAGGCAGAAGCAGCTTGCCAAAGACAAGTTCAGTAGCAATATGGTGGAGACTATAAGAATCTATACAGCATTTGGGCTAGAACTGACATTTTTATACTGTTGAGTCTTCCACACAAGCTTATTTCTATATTTAGTATTCTTCAATTTCTCTTAGCCGTGCTTTCTTGAAAATTATTTAAGTGTGAACTAAAGGTCCTGAGCCTTCTTCAAGGTTGAGGAATTCATGAGAGCCTTAATGATTGGGGGAAGCTGGAATTAGCAGCCCCAGAGCAGCGCTGTAGTTCATGCTACTATTTCCACCTCCCACGACATCATCCGGGGCCCACCTGACCAATCATCCTTGTAACAGTCGCCTGAAGCTTTGGGGGATGTAGTCACAGTCCACGAGCTTCCACCAACCCAAAACGAAGAATGTCATTAGACAGTGTCTGAGACCCCCACATTGCTATAACCCACCTACCCAGTCCTTCTACCAAGGGATTTGAAATGTGTCTTAATTTATGACCTTGTTTTTTGGTTTTGTTTTTACTATAATAAAATTCGTGGAACTGCTACCATGTTAGAAGATGGAATTTGGGGTTACTTAAATCTGTGTTCCTATGCCATCATCACTCATATTTGACTCCGGAATAAATTCTCTTATCTGCTTTGAGACAAAAGCTATAGTTTTTATGTTGACTCAAGTGCTTTGCTGTTGTGCATGCATGCGCGTTTCTGTGTGTGTGTGTGTCTGTGTGTGTGTGTGTGTGTGTGTGTGTGTCTGTGTCTGTGTCTGTGTCTGTGCCTGTGTGTCCGGGTGTCTGGGTGTATATGTATACCCTCCTGTTTGGGTCTGATTGTTCTAGTATAACGAAATATCTAAGAATGGGTAATTTACAAAGAACAGAACTTTATTTTTTACAATTCCGGAGACAGGGAAGCCCATGGTCAAGGCCCTGGCATCATCTCATTGTCTGGGGAGGGGGAGCTTCCTGCTTCTGTGGTGGCAACTCACTGCTTCGGGCCTGGACAGAGTCCAGAAGCCAAGACAACTGTTAGCATTTGAACCTCAGTTAATCCCAATGAAAGAGAGGCCATTTGGACTTTCTTTGTATGTTTGAATATCATCCCACTTGTTTTTTCCTGATTTTAGAGAGAAAAAGAAACATACTCACTTCATGTCACTATCTTTAAATTCAAAGACAAAGAGACACTTTTACAAGTACTGACTCCCCACCCAGGCCTCCCACACCAGTGTTCTTAGCACTTGGTTCTGAAAACCACGTCTTGAAATTCCTCCCAGGTGGGCATGAGTAAGGCACTTGTCTGGCATCCACAGAGATCCGGGTTGTGGATGGAAGGAAGGAAGGGAGGGAAGGAGGCAGGGAGGGAGGAGAGAAGGGAAAGAAGGAGGAAGGGAGGGAAAGGAAGGAAGGAAGGCAGGAAGGCAGGAAGGCAGGAAGGCAGGAAGGCAGGAAGGCAGGAAGGAAGGAAGGAAGGAAGGAAGGAAGGAAGGAAGGAAGAAGGGAGGGAGGGAGGGAAGGAGGGAGAGAAAGAGAAAGAAAGAGAGAGAGAGAAAAAGAGAAAGAAAGAAAGAAAGAGGGGCTGGAGAGGTGGCTCAGTGGTTAAGCCTCTGCCTTGCAGGCGGAAGGTTCTGAGTTCGGGTCCTAGACCCCACGTATAGACGCCAGGCGGAAGCGAGGGGTGGCCTGCGTTTCTGGTCCTGGTAGGGCGGAGTAGTTCCCGAATTCGTCCGTGGTTCTATACACACACATACATACACACACATATGCACACATGCATATGCACAACTGAATAAATAATAAAAATTAAAAAGTAAAAGAAAGAAAGAAAAGAAAGAAAAGAAGAAGAAAGAAAGAAAGAAAGAAAGAAAGAAAGAAAGAAAGAAAGAAAGAAAGAAAGAAAGAAAGAAAGAAAGAAAGAAAGAAAGAAAGGTCTTCTGCCCAGGACCTGGACCAGGGTGGACCCCCTGCTCCTCAGGAGGTGACCTCCAATACCAATCAGAATAGAGCCAAGAACACCGAGGACCCTACATTAATCACCTGGAACCAGACCGGCCAAATCTCTCCCCATCCTAAAGCTCAGGGAAATTTGAGGGAGACAGGGCAGTAAGATTGTAAGAGCCTAAAGATGGGGAGGACCAACGATATGCAAGATACTCTACACAAGTTAGGGCCGCAGTAGCCATAATTGAACTTTGCATGACCTGCGCAATGACTGACATGTCAATGACTCCCCGAAGTCTAGCATGGATCATAGGCACTAGGATCCTCAGAGGCAAGGAATTAATAGTCATAATAGTGTTTCCATACTAAAGGGGAGTCCAAGAAAGGGCTCTGAGCAATGCCACTGAGTCCTTACACTTCACTGGAGTGGAGGACTCAGAGGGAAGTTTGGCATTCACACAAAAAGATGCTCCAGGGAATGGGAAGGGAGAAGGGGAAGGCACTGGGAGAAGGGGAGGGAGGGGGGTGAAAGGAAGGGGAAAAGGAAGGGAGGGTGCAAGGGGGACTGGGGAAGCGTGGAAGGACGGAGGGGACCCAGGTATCTAAAGCTTGTATGATTGGAGAAAAATAAATAAATACAAATTTAAAAAGAAAGAAAGAGAAAGAGAGAAGGGAAGGAGGAATAGAAAGAGAGAGAGAGAGAGAGAGATCCCTTCAGAGTTGACACGGCCCTCTGCTCTCCACCTCACCTTTCTTGATATTCACTTAAAAAGTAGCATTTTGTGAGTTAGAAGGTCCACTCCACTTTTTCCTTCTTTCAGGAACCGTCTCCCTGCCACATGGTTCTTTAGCAAATAGTCTCACAGTTTAGTCTAACAAGTCAGCGTTGCTTTTAGTCTTCTCAACATCAGGGTTTAGGTTACCAACTACTACTGAGAAGTGTGGCGGGGTCTCTCACATACATCTGCTGACCCCAGTATAGACAGCTGATGCACCAAGGGCTCCTCCAAGTTTGCAGCCCATGGAAGTCCCCCATGGAACGCCCAGAAAGAGACAGGCAGATGAGCCCACAGCATCTGTGCTGTCTGAGCTTCTGAGGACTGAGTCCCAGCATGCACCAGGGGGACACAGAGAGTCCCGGGCCATCCCGGGTGACAATAAGAGCTACGTGATGCACTATCTTGTCCATTTATCTTTGGATTCCGCCTGGAAAGCCAGAAGTGACAATCAAAGGCTGTTTCTAAAGGCGCTCTGTGATCAGAACCTGTAAAAGTCACGAGGACCCCACACTGCTCCCAGAATTCCCCATCATGAAAAAACGGATCTTGGAATTGAGCCCAGGAAGAGTCACCCAGGTTCCCTTGACCATTGTAAGCTTTTTTGGCTTTGTCAGTGGGATTCATAAATTTCATTTTTTCCCCTTTCTCTGGGAATGTAAACCTGTTAGCTAATGGCCCCCATAAGCTGTTGTGAATGAACATGTTCTCACTTCTATGGGCACATCTGTGATCAAGCTATGGTGTGTGTGTGTGTGTGTGTGTGTGTGTGTGTGTGTGTGTGTGTGTAGAAAACATATGCTGCACATATATGTGTTTGTAGTGATACACAAGCCATAGGCTGGCTGTGGGGGCTGGGATCTGCCAGCTGCCTGCAGCTCCCGCGTGCCAGCGGCAAGAACAGCACTGTCCTGTTGTGGAACCGCCTGGGGCTGGGTACTGCTGGCTGCTTGAAGAGAAGCTTCACTTCAACTTCACTTCACTTCACTTCAACAGTGAGTGAAGAGAATCCTTGAACTCCAAACAAAACACGCGAGTAGGAGTGTTGCTGTCCATTTATTTATTATTGAGAGACGGCGAGGGCAAGAGAGCAGAGGGCACCACGTTCCACTCAAGGACAACGATGGGAGTTTGGTTCTCTTCTTCCACCACATGGACTTCCAGACACGCCATCCAGGGCTCCGGTTTGCACGCAGTTGCTTTTACCTGCTGGACCATCTCATGGGCAGCTTATTGTTCTCGATAGTCACCAACTAGCCCTGGTGGCTTGCATGTCGTCCCCCCACTCAGGAGACTAGGGAAAAGTGTCGCGAATTCGAGACCAGTGTGGTCTACACAGTTCGACTCATCCACCACGGAAGGTGAAAGCGTAGGACATTGAGCCCCACATCAAGGTCACGATGGAAAACCTTCACATTTGTAAGTAATCATATGTCTCACTGCATCACACAGATCATTTCCTCGACAATGTATTCGGGATGATTACTTAACTTCAGTGATGTGCCGTACATGTTTCCTGCATTTTGGAAGCAATTTTAGATGGGAAAAAAAAAGCATGAAGACATAAATATTAAATGTACTCTGTTAAAGATTGAAAGAAGATACTTCAGGATAAAGGATTCTGAGCGGGGGATTTATAGAGATGGATGCAAGCTGAAGCAGTGTGGGATGCTCGTATGGAGAAGGACACGGAAGCACGCTTGCACGAAGAGGTTATTGTGCCACTACTGACTCAGTGGATTCCCGTCCAGAAGCTGGGCCCTAAGTGCAATTGTTTTGCATACTTTTTTCTTAGCCCTTACCCCTTGCATTTTATTCCATAGCCTGTACATTTCAGTCCCTTCATCTCCCATATATGGTAATTACCCATCCCACCAGTTGTGGTAAGTTTACATGTGCACACTATGTCAGGTAGTGTAGCTGGTGACCACACACAGAACCTTTGGAAAGGTTCCACCTGCAACTAGCTATGTCATGTAGCCTTTTCTTTTTTCTTAAAAAGTCCTTATCACAAAAGGAAAACCAGAAGGTTTAAGTATGTTATTTAAAAGTCTTGAAGACTGAAACTTAACGATAACGTGACTACATGTGAGGTATAGACTATAAAGGATTATAAATAGGAGACTTCTAAATACGGTAACTGAAATTCCAAAGTTGATTACAGAGTCTTAGGAGGCTTCTGGAAAGGAAGACATCAGCTGACTTCACCACCTGGGAGACGTGATCCCTGCAGCCTGGTCGGGGATGGGGGGGACCTTATACTTGCAAGATGTATAGAATCTTGCTTGACACATTCCTGTATTGTTCCAACTTTAGTATATGTGCTGCCGAAGAGAGCACTGACATGTTCCTAAACAATAAAAACAATGTTATTTTTATCTTTTTTTAATTTTTATTATTATTATTATTTATTCAACTGTGTGCATATGCGTGTGTATGTGTGTGTGTGCACGTGTGTGTGTAGAACCACGGACGAATTCGTAAACCACCATGGACGCCTCCACCTCCTTCTGCCCCGGGATTCACAGGCTCCGCCCTACCAGGACCAGAAGCGCAGGCCGCCCCCGCTTCTGCCTGGCGTCTATACGTGGGATCTGGGATCCGAACTCAGGATCTTCCGCCTGCAAGGCGGAGGCTTAACCCCTGAGCCACCTCTCCAGCCCCTATTTTTATCTTAATAAAGATGATATTGTGTCCTTGCATTCGTATTTGCTAGACCTGTTTACTTACCCACACGTCCTACCTTACTTACACCAAGTCTTTATAGTTTATAGAGGTCCAAGTTTTTCCATCTACCTTTGTGAAAGAATTCCCATTTTTCAGTCATTCAAAAAGAAAGGGGATCTGTGTGTGTGTGTGTGTGTGTGTGTGTGTGTGTGTGTGTGTGTGTGCGTGTGAAGGCCCAACATGACTTCAGGGATATTTTACATTGTTTTACCTCCTTATTGCTTTACTCTGGGGTCTCCAAATTTAGGTCCTTTTGCTTGCCAGGCAAAGGCTTTCACTTCTGACCCATCTTTCAACTCCATATATTTATTTAATCTAAACGTGAGGAGGATGTGCTGGGAAGGTAGCAGCAGGATGATCACATCCCAGGTCCCTCCTCCGTATCTGGATATTACCTTCCAACTGCCTTGCGCAGAAGATGGGGTATTGCTCACTACAGAAACTTCTGGAAAGACTCATCAGCCTTCTGCAGAAAGCAAACAGCCAGTTCATACCGTAGGCCAGAGCTGTCACATTGCTGTTGTTTTAACTAATAAAAGCTATTGTAGGGTTGGTAGAAAGGAACCAGCCTAGAAGACCACACATCTAAGGCCCACCCTGAGGACCTTGGATCCATGGCCTCCTAAAATGCCACCTCCTTGTCTTAAGGACGTGCTGTGTTCTTGATTATTGTTTTATACACACTGCTGTGTCACATGCAACGTCCCGATGCAGAAGCCAAAAAGAAACGGAAAGTCTGATGGTGACAATGATGACTGGGGTCCCGCATTTCCTTCCTTAATGACTTTGGAAAGCATCTGTTGGCTGAAGCTCTGCTTTCCTGCCTGTCCGGCCACATCTTCATCAGACTGGTATAAACGTGCCAGCAATGTGGAGCAGGAAACAGCATTTGCCACTCACACAAGATGGATGCTTGGCCAACCTGGAAATTACAAATTAAAGTTCTTTGCCCCTCCCTGAAAAAAAAAACACAAGAATAAACTCATTTGTTTCTTCAGACTTGCAGATCTGCCTCCTCAGAGGCCGCCCTGCTGCCTACGCTATGATGCAGTAACTCCTAATGCTCCAGAACTGAAGACTGTCTCCTGCAGCCCCCTCATGCTACGTGAGCCTGCCGGCTGCCTGCGTGAAGCTCTTCCTTGGACCTGAATAGTTAGACTAGAATGACTAATGTCGGTGAGCATGAGTTAGAATGTCACAGATCCAAAGTCAAATCATATCTTGGGCTATCTTAGCCTTATAAAAATAGCCAATCTATTATCTTCCTTCGTATGTGACCAGAATTAGTCATTTAACTGAGGCTGACTTTAAAGACATCCACAGCAACCTATTTAAGTCTGTCTTCCTCTCTGACACCTTTCCCGCAAGCTTCTCTGATCTAACTTCAATATAAAAAAAATGTCTTCAGGAGTCAGTAAAATAAAAACCTTTAAATCTCATGAATACTCCTTCTTGTGGTGGTGGCTATTCTGCCATTAACACCTTCTCTCTTCTTGACAAATCCAGTTCACAATGGTTATGAAACTCTTCATAGATCGCCTGACCTCAGCCTGCAGTCAGTCCATCAATAACTGTTTCTTCTGTCCATAGTCTCCAGTCTACCTGTTCCAATTCATCCAATTGATCTTAACCCACTACTGAGATTCATGCAGAGAACATTCTCCTGGTGTGCAAACACAGATACCACACCCTGTCCCAGGCTACCAACTAATCCTACAACATCCCAGGCCAGCAGCCAATCTTACAATATCCCAGGCCAGCAGCAAGAAGCTAAAGATTGAACTTAATGCCTCTCACCCCTTGAGCCTCTGCCTCTACCGCTCTTTCTTTGCAACAGAATCATCCCCTATTTGTCATTTGCCACTCTCTCTCCTAGAAATCTGGCCATGCTTCCTCTGCAGCTCCCTCCGGACAGAGCTGACAGGCAACGCACAACCCACTGTGGCCTTGCGATCTCTAAGTCCAATCCCCTCCCCCCATGCCCAGACTCAAGACGACCTTGAATTTTAACTTTATTCTCATCCAGTGCCTTCCTCCGTGACTCCAGCATGCAAGCTGTGTCATGTTGCTTGGAACTTTACTCCCCACTCTGGAAACACACAAAACAATAAACTCATTCGGTTTCCTCAAAGTTTCCTTGCTCCGGGCGGCCCTGCTGTCTACATTCTGCCGCAGTAACTCTCCTAATGCTGCAGATCTGAAGGCTGTTTCCTGTGGGACCCTTCGTGCCTGCTCTCCCAATGAAGCTCTTTACTGGACCTGCAAGTTTCTCTCCTCCTCCGGATCCCATGATGCTCCAGTTCTCCACATAAAACCCTTCTGAGGAGTAACTGACTGGGTTCCTTTTTACCAACCCTACAGTATCTTTTATTAGTTAAAACAACAGCAATGCAAGCTCTGGCCGAGGGTATTAACTGGCTGTTTGCTTTTTTTATTTATTCAATTGTGCGTGTATGCGTGTGTGCGTGCGTGTGTGCGTGCGTGTGTGTGTAGAACCAGGGTCGAATTCAGGAACCTCCATGGACCACCTCCACCTCCTCCTTGTTTACTCTGCCCTGGGATTCACAGGCTCCGCCCTACCAGGACCAGAAACGCAAGTGCCCCCGTTTCTGCCCAGCGTCTACATGTGGGGTCTAGGATCCAAACTCAAGACCTTCTGCCTGCAAGGCAGAGGCTTAACCCCTGAATCACCTCTCCAGCCCCACTGTTTGCTTTCTGCAGAAGGCTGATGAGTCTTTCCAGAAGTTTCTGTAGTGAACGATACCCCCATCTTCTGAGCAAAGCAGTTGGAAGGTAATGTGCAGATGCCCAGGAAGGACCTGGAACAACGGGTGCTAATTCCCCCAGACACAAGACTATTAACTCTATCAGCATCCTAACCTTCCTGTCTATGGGAGCTAGACTTTTATGAATAGTTATCCTGGCAGGGGGCCCTCAGAAACCATTTGGTGCTCCTATTTAGGTTTTCTTTGCAATCCTTTGAAGACAGCACCTTCAAACCCCACAAAAATCCTACACATAACTATTGCAAAAAAATGCTCAGAACATGAATTACAAGACATGGAGAAAACCAGTTAAAACGGATCTGGAAGCTTCCACCTTACTGGCTTTCATAGAACCAGAAAGTATGATGCAGGCTGCCAGGGGAGAAAAGCAATCAGGAGTCTCGCCCAGCTATGAAAGTTGAAAACTACAATAATGACCGCCTAGCAGGAGGTGAACATTGGTGCAATAATGGCAAGATAATGACAAGAGCGGGATTTAAGGCCCACTTTTGGTACTGTGAACCAGGCCAAGAATCTGTGGAAGAGACGGCAGGACATAGGCCCTAAGGAGGAACAACTACTGAGGTTTAGCTGTAAGGACGTGATAACAAACTGCCATCGAAACAGTTAACGTTATACCCATAGACTAGAGCAGCTCTCAGGCGTCGCTAAGAAACTTCCTTTTGCAATGGGAGTGTTTTTTAAAATATCAAGAATTGCCAAAGTACAGAGAGTATGTGTCTGTGGAGTGCTTGACTCTAAACATGACAGCTCTCACCTCAGGGCTCGGGGACCATCGCAGAGGAAGGGGCAATGAGAACAGAGGAGCCAAAGGTGGGGAGGGGTGTGGCCAGACAGCGTCTTCTGGACCCCACAGGGCTGCTGCTCACATATTCACTTCCACACTGCCCAACACTGGCAAGGGGGAAGGTTTCAAGAGGCTCCACGCCTTCCTGAGACACTGCTGAGGGTGTATGCTGGGTGGGGGAAGGGCTGCTGTTTTCCTCAGTGGTGTACTCACTGATATGTCATCGGCCTTCCAGCAAGGGCTCAGGCGTATACTGGTGCAGGCAACCCAGATGAAACTCGGTGGGTCGCACAAGCAAAAAGACGTGAAAGTTGGACGGAGACGATCAGCCACATCCAGGCCACTTTATGAAACTCCCCCCACCCTGGCTGGAACGTGGCAATTTCCAGAACTGACCACAGTAACTGCCGTGGTTAAGCACAGGTGTTAACTTGTGGGTTGAGGGTTTGAGCTCTGGGCACATTTGTAGAGAATTAGCGGTTGAGTTAAGCCCAGAGCAAACCTGCAGATTGTGTAACTGAGGGGGAAGGTCCAGCCTATGGCGGATGGGACTACAGAGAGCTGGTTGAGAGAATTGGCATCCTTGTGTACACTTCACCAGACATTCTGGCCTGGCAAGTAAGGCGCACCCCTCTCTCGGCCATTATGTAGTGATGGTGTGGCCAGTTCCCTCAGCTCTGGTGTTGGTGCGTGCTCTCCCATCAAGCTGGACTGAGAACTGTAACCGGACTACCAGCAAGAAAATAAATCACTTGTTCCCTTAGCCGTTTGATGGTGATTTATCAGCAATCATGCAGGCGAACTGCAACAGCAGCCATCCTAACCACTTCTGACTTACCTTCTTACCCCGCAATGAATTTCAAATATCCCCGATATCTTACTCCCCCACCCCTATGATTCCCTTCACTGTCAGTGGCTCCTGGACGCTTTCTCAACATTTCCCCTCCATCATGCTGTCTGTGATGGTTCTACCCTATTTTCTCCAACTTGAATCCAACTCTTCTGTTCCAATGCTCTCCCACTTCCAGGCTTAGCTCTGGTTCCCCTGCCAGTCAGGCCCTCGGCTCTAAATAAACACATATTTCTGAAGTGTCTCCTTATGCTGGCTTCCCTACCAGTGGCCCTCCACACCAATCCTACACATTGTTGCAGAGTTGCTCTTGATTCTTCATCTTCTTATCCCTATAGACCTAACAGAGACTGCTTGAGAAGAAGGTTTACACTGGAAAAAGGAAGGGGGGGCAGGTGTGAAAATGACATAAATTCATTGTGTTCATATATGAAACTGTTAAATCAAATTTTTAAAAGATTTAAGGCAGGAGAGATAGTTCAGGGGTTAAATCTCTGCCTCAAAAGCAGAAGGTCCTGGGCTGGAGAGGTGGCTCAGGGGTTAAGCCTCCGCCTTGCAGGTGGAAGGTCCTGAGTTCGGATCCCAGATCCCACGTATAGACGCCAGGCGGAAGCGGGGGCGGCCTGCGCTTCTGCTCCTGGTAGGGCGGAGCCTGTGAATCCCATGGCAGAAGGAGGTGGAGGCGTCCATGGTGGTTCCCGATTCGTCCGTGGTTCTACACACACACATACACACATGCGCGCACACATACATACACACACGCACAATTGAATAAATAATAATAAAAAATTAAAAAAAAAAAAAAAAAAAGCAGAAGGTCCTGAGTTCAGATTCCAGGTCCCACATAAAAAACATCAGGTAGAAATAGTGGCCTGTACTTCAGGTTCTAGAAGGCAGAGCCTGGGAAACTCCACACAAAGCAAATAGGTGGTGGAAGGAGAAAAACACAATGCCCTCTGACACACACAGACACACACAGCCACATGCAAAAATAATAAAATAAGATTTGGAGAGATGGCTCAGGGTTAAGACTCTTCCTCACAATTAGAAGGTCCTGAGAGTTCAGATCCCAGGTCCTACGTAAAAATGCCAGGCGGAAATGGCGGAGGCCTGCACTTCTGGGCCTTGTGGGTGGAGCCTGGGAAATGCTAAAGCAAAGCAAAAAGGAGGTAGAGGCAATCCAGGATGATTCCCAAGTCACCCTTGGCCCTCCACAGAGACTAGATAGATAGATAGATAGATAGATAGATAGATAGATAGATAGATAGATAGATAGATCTAGATAGAGTAATATTTTAAATTTTTTTAATTATTTGTTCAATTGTGTGTGTATGCATGTATGCCCATGTGTATGTGTATGTGTGTGTGTGTGCGTGCGTGTATGTGTGTGTCTGTGTGTGTGTGTGTGTGTGTAGAACTACTGACGAACTCGGGAACCACCATGGACACCTCCACCTCCTCCTTGTTTACTCTGTCCAGGGTTTCACAGGCTCCGCCCTACCAGGACCTGAAACGCAGGCCGCTCCCTCTACCGCCTGGCGTCTATACATGGGGTCTAGGATCTGAACTCAGGACCTTCCCTCTGCAAGGCAGAGGCTTAACCCCTGAGCCACCTCTCCAGCCCCCAAAGTTATATTAAAAATAATAGAATAAAAATAATTTTAAAGATTTTAAAAAACAGATGAGCTTTGATGCTCCCCTAAGAAGTCTGTGCCTGCCTCAGCTGCATCTTATGATCTATGACTCTTCGAGAAGTTCATGACCTTCTCCGGTGTCTTTTATTTTTCTTCCCAAATGCTTCTCTTATGCTCAAGTCTATATTCAACTATGTTTGTTAGAGAAGAGCAAGTGCTTGCCCAAGTCTGTTAACTTGCGTTCAATTTCCAGAACCCACACAGTGGAAGGAGAAAAACAGATCTACCTGACCTCCAACTGCATATTGTGGCATGACCCCCCTCCCCCCACACACACACGGCACGATAAGTAAGTATATTTTAAAAAATAAAATGTCTTTATTAAACACAACTCTGCTTCATAAACGAGGTAATCCTGAAATTCTTTTCTGTGTCAAAGCCACAAATCCTGAGTTGAGGTCTTAAACTCATGTTAGGGAACTCCTTGGACTACTGTGGAGGACACTGGGGAGTTGTACTTTCTGCCTCAGTTTCCCAAAATGCTACTTAAGTGCCTGCAGGTGGGGCAGAGGCAGGTCATTTAAGAACGTTGTTTGCAGCTTCCAGGAGCAGGAAAAGCGGGTCACGTGGTTTAAACAAGGACGTGAAGGGGTTTCCAAACTCCAGCGCGCTGTCAATCACAAGCAGGGTCCCCGCTTGGGGTCCTCTTCCCTGCGCCGTGGATCCCACCACAAGGACCCTTTCCCAGGTCTTTCGAACACGGTTCTTGCCTCCGTCAACTCTAATTCTGTCCACAAGGAAAGCAAAGGGCGACAAGAGCCTCCCTTTCTGCATAGGCGACTCAGGACACACAAAGAGAAAGTAGTGACGCTGTAGCGACAAGGAGCCAAGGCTGGGAGCGGCAGGGTCAGCCCTCCCCTGCTGCTTGGGAATCTGAGGATGCGAAGGAGCCTCCGCTCTGACTGTCCCCGGTGTTTACCGTCACCATGGGAACCCGTGTCCCCGCGGGGCTGTGGAGGAGCGGGCTCTGAATGCGGGGACTGGGCACCCTCAGTCCCTTCCTGCCCCTGTGTGGAACAAAACAGAGAAGAAGCTGCAGGAAACAGAGATCACACATGCTTTCCGCAGGAGCCGGCACTGAGTGGTGCCTCCCACCAGTCACTCCTGAGCCCCGGGGCCCCCAAAGGGTTGTTCTTTTGAGGCTGGAGAGATGGTTCAGGGGCTAAAGTCTCTGCTTGTAAGCAGAAGGACCTGAGTTTAGACCCAGTAAAAATGCCAAGTGACAAGGAGAAATGGGAGTGGCCGGCAAGTCCACCTCTGAAAGGCAAAGCCAGGAGATGCCAGAGCAAAGCATGAAGGAGGCAAAAACAATCCAGGGTGATTCATGCCACCTTGGGCCTCCACAGGCACACATAGTCAAGCGCCCTCTGGTATACTACATGCACACACACACGCACATGCACACACACAAACACACACACTCAGGCACACATTGAAACAAACAAAAAAGTGTTCTTTGAAAAATACTCAAAATAGAGCCAAGCATGGTGGCTGTGTACATGTAGTGCCAGCTCCTCTGGAGGCTGAGGTGAATGGCTAAGAGAGATATTCTATTAAAAAGAAAGGAAAAAATACTACAACAGACCACGGTGAAGGAAGACATGGCCATCACCCGGTGGACAACCTGGAATCTCACACACACACACACACACACACACACACACACACACGCATGCACACTGTGTCTAGAAAGCCTTGAAGGGACTCAGACAGGATGGGGAACTGAGTCTGGCGCAGCCCAGCTGTCTCCATGACAAAGTCACAGGCTGGTGGCAGAACCCCTGCCCACGGTCCAACACCTGCGTCTGTCGGGAGCAGCTGGAGAGCAGCAGTTTTTTTCCAGGGAGTTGCTTCTGAAGACCGTCAATAACAGAACAGCAGGTGAAACAAAAATTCAGTTTTCAAAATTTAGCTTTATTTTTAGTTCATGTGTGGTTGTGTGTACGTGTGTACGCATGCATGCGGAGGTCCCTTCAGACAGGGTCCCTCCCTGAACTGGAGCTCAGCTGGCAGCTAGCAAGCCCCATCCATCCTCCTGTCTCCACTTCACCACCACCCCCACCCCATACAAGGAAGCATGGGCACACCTGGCTTTTTATGTAACTCCTTGGGATTTGAACTCGTCTTTGTGTTTGCCCAAGAAACACACTTGCCAGCTGAGTCACACACACACACACACACACACACACACACATCCCCCAAATAAAGAAAATTTAAAGTAAGAAGTGGGAGAGAGAAGAGAGCAGATGTGGGTTAACTAAAAGCAGGGATGCATGAAAAAGCCTCGTGAGGCCCCCAGAGACTTTGCACATGTGGCTGCCGTTCCCATGTGTGTCCATAGATGTCAGCGAGGAGACAGTCTGTATCTACACGTCAGTATTCCAACCTGTGAAGAACTGAAATGACAGGCCACAGTGTCTGCCAACCCCCTGAAGCCCAGCTGTGGGACCACCCTCCTTTAGTTGGCCAAGGGCCCACCAAAGTCATTGGATGGTCCTGCACATTCCCAGCAAAAGTGGGCCACCGTGCAGAGAGAAAGTTTCAGTTTAATGGACTTGGTCCTCAGCTTAGGGCAGCAGTGGCCCTAAGCTTCTGGGCCATGACACGGAGGGAGCGCAAAATATGCCTTCTGGGAGTGAAGGACGGCATGGCAGGTCCCCAAGAGTGGCAGGAGGCTGAGGGGCAGGGACCTTGGCTGCCAGGCTCCTGCACTTACCCAACCCTTGGTCCCACTGGCCTGATGGAGGCCCTGAGACTCTGGAAGCTTCCGGGTGCCCAGGGGCAGTGTACGGCGAACAACACCCAGCACGTCGATGGCTCTCCGGTAGTTTCCCCCAACTTAGCAAGGTACTGTTAAAAGTTGGCCAACTCCAGGCTGGAGAGATGGCTCAGGGATTAAGACTCTGTCTCGAAAGCAGAAGGTCCTGAGTTCGGATCCCAGACCCCACATAAAAACACCAAGTGGAAACAGTGGCCACCTGCACTTCTGGCCCTGATGGGCAGAGCCTGGGAAATCCCAGAGGGAAGTATGAAAGAGATAGAAGCAACCCAGGATGATTCCTGAAGTCACCCTTGGTCCTCCACAGGGACATACAGTGCCTTCTCTCTGTCTCTTTCTCTCTCTCTCTCTCTCTCTCTCTCTCTCTCTCTCTCTCTCTCACACACACACACACACACACTCACACACGTTCCATGTAAAAAGCACCAGGCAGAAATGGTAGTGGCCTGCACTTCCCACTCTGGAAAGCAGAGTCTGGGAAATCCTAGTACAAAGCAAAAAAGGAGGTAGAAGCAGTCCAGTTGATTCCTAAAGTCATCCTAGGACCTCGACGGGCACATAAAGTGCCCTCTGATATACATAGACTACACATACATTCACATGCCAGTAAAATACATTCTTTTAAGAAAGGAAAATACCTGACTGCTGTGTGTTAGATAATGGGAGAGATGGGAAAGAGTACATCTACACTCAGTGTTCTGACTGTGAACATTTGCATGATAGTAGCCTGACATCACAGTGCCTACCAACAACCCGCTAAATTCCATTTCTGTGCTCACAATGAGGATGCCTCCTATGGGCTGGGTTCCATGTGCTCACATGAAGACAGCGTGTTGGCGATTCCTGATCTCACAACATGGATGGCCTCCCGAGGGCTCCACGGCCTTACGACATGAATGGCAACCAGATTGGAGACACAGAGTGGACGGCCTCATGGGGGCTACGGCTCTGTGTGCTCACACCATGAGCTTAGTCTCATCGCAGACTGACAAAACTGCTATTCTTTAGCTTTGCCATGGGTTCTTAACCATGGAAGCTGGAAACTCAATCCTGACAACTACCTACATCCTAAATGTATTTTCTCTTATTGCACATGTATTGTTTTATATTATGGGCCAGTTTTTGTTTATTATGTGCGCGCGCATGTGTGTGTGTGTGTGTGTGTGTGTGTGTGTGTGTGTGTGTGTGTGTGAAAGAGCATCGCGTGTCCCTGTGGAAGATCAAGGATGAAGCTGGAAATCATCCTGGGTTGCTTCTACCTCCTGAGGTTTTCAGGGTCTGCTCATCAGACCTGGAAGTGCAAGCTGCCACAGGGAGAGCCTGGGAAATCGAAGAGTGAAGGAAAAAGGAGGTAGAAGCAATCCAGGATGATTCCTGAAGTCACCCTTACTCCTCCACAGACCCTCACACACACTCACACAAAATAAGTAAATAAAAGTTTGTTTGTTTGTTTCTTTGTTTAAAAAAAAAAAGAGCCTGGTGTGGCCTCTGAATTACTATAGTGGGCTGCAGAAATCTAGCCCAACAGCAGAATAAAGCTACAGGAGATACAGGGTAGGTTTCACCAGCAATTTAAGGAAGATTGGAAAGGGAAGCAAGGCCTGGCATGGTGCCTGTGCCTACAATTCACAAGGAGCTTTGCATCTCTTAATGGTGGCGAAAGATCTTAAGAATCTGAGCACACTTTAGACTCTATAGAAGCTTTAAGCCTCCAGTTTCCTCTGTCTTCAAAAGAATATTATAGTGGAACCACGAGGAGTTCATCATTTTCTCCAACCGTAATTGAGCCCTGAGCCTGATTCTTGGCCTCATCAAGCCTCTGAGGCAGGAAATAAATGCAGTCACTGACTTCCATGCCTTCCCGTAGAAGTGAGGAATCGGAAGCTCTTAACAGTCACTCTCAGCCAATTCACAAGCCTCCAGCCACTTCCAGACCTCAAAGTAGCCTTGCCCGTGCTGCATCCACAGGGCATTTACCCCCCTCATTCCAGTCGCCAATTGTGAATATCCTGGTAATTTCACCTGTTATGAAATATCAAGCACATCACCCCACTGGTGGGGAACCAGCCAGGGTTGCAGCTCTAGATTCCATTTAGGGTCTCCTTCCGCAGCCCACCTGAACCCAACCTCCTCCTGTCAGTTTTCCTGGGAAACTAAACTACAGTTGTAGTACAGATTACCCTCATGAGAAGCACCTATGGGAAAAATGAAAGACAGATGGAGTGTTGACTCTGGAATTGCCTTCTGCTATCAGACTGGGAGCTTTGGAGCTACAATGACTAGTCAATTATCTACACAGGATCCTGCAAGGCCAAGTCAATGCAAGTGCCCAGGGGCCAAGAGAGGAGACATGGCCTAGGACAAGGGCAATTCCTGGAAGTGACTCAGCTGGGTGCTATTAGCAACCTCTGTTCCCAGTAGTCAGGACACTAACTTTCTGTGCCCTGAGGAAATGTTGGAACTGGTTCTTGGTTCCTACTACTGATCCTGCCTCCAGACACTCAGGAACCAGAAGTCTCTGACCATCCTTTGAGTAGAATCATCCCCGGTGGGATGGCCGCAGGACTGTACCTTAGCCTGTGGAATGCTGTGGACAGAAGATAAAACAGCCTGCCCTGAGGAAGTGTACAGGGATGGACAGGGCAGGAGGAGGTGTGAAGCCCAGGCCTTGGGAGAAAAGAACAGAATCTGAGTGGAGACAGGACAAATGAGGGAGGCAGCTGAGGTGCCTGAGGGTCTCTGTTGCAGTTAGTCTGCAACATTGCTGATAAATGACCATCAAACGGCTTAAGGGAACAAGGGGTTTATTTCCTTACAATAATCTGGTTACAGTTCTCAGTCCAGCTTGACAGGAGAGCACACACCAACACCAGGGCGAGGAACTGGCCACACCGTCACTACATAACAGCTGAGAAATGGACAATCCTTACTTGCCAGACCAGCATGTCTGGCCAAGTGAACAAAAGGATGCCAACTCAACCAGCTCTCTGTGATTTATCCAGGGCCTAATCCCACCCACCATGACCTGGGTCTTCCCCATCAGCTAGTCAATCTCCTTCAGGTTTACTCTGGGCTTAACTCAACCATCGACTCTCTACAAATATGCCCAGAGCTCAAACCTTCAACAGTCAAGTTGACACCTTTGCTTAACTATGACAGTCTCTGAACTCCAGAACACCCTGGGCTTTCACTTTCATGCCTACACTCACCTCAAGGTCCAAAGTTCTGTGGGGGGCACTGTCACTGTGCACGGGCCTCTGGTTCCTAGCACACCACGCCTGTGCAGGCAGAGTTGAATGAAAGGCCACCCATGACCACACTGGTGAATTTCTGCTGAAATCAGTGAGCTCAGACGAGATCTTCGATGCTCCCAAAAATATCTATTCTGGGGTTTTCTTACCCCTCATGGGTTCCGATTCCACATCTGGAATCCATGAGTTCTTATCTGACTTTTCTCTCACCCCCCTCATGGATTCCATGCTTGGAGTCCATGACTTCTGTTCCTTCTCTCCTCTAATAAACTCTCTGCCTTAATCCAAAAAAAAAATTTTTTTATTCATATATTCTGAGTTCCCAAGGCATCTTCTCTGTTTGATTCCCAGGCGACTGAACCAGTGTTAGAAGCAATCAGAGCAGAGAGCCTCGTTCAATCTGGGCTATGCCTCCCTTCCAGATACTATGCAGAAGGAAGCGATGGTCACTGCTAATTACCAACTTGTCCACCAGGGACCAAGCCCTGCTCAGCACGCCTGTCAAAAATTATCTACATTAAGGTTGGCCGTTGAAACTGTCTTGTGAGTTGTCTTGATTGTGCCAATAATGGATGTGGGAAGACCCATCTTCAGTTGTGGGTGGAACCATTCGCTGAAGAATGATCTGGACTGTGTAAGCGGAAGCAGCAAGATGAGGACTGCATAGGTTCATTCGTCGCTCTCTGCTTCCTGATTGTGGATGCAAAGGGGTCGGCTGCCCGCGTGGCCTTCCCTTCCCTGCCACAAGCTCGTGAACGTGACCCCTGAACTGTGGAAGGGCCTTGTTCTCCCTTAAGCTGCTTTTGCTGAGGTTATTTTATCTCAGCCACAGAAAAGTAAGCAAGACAGAGCATTGATCTCCTGCATAGCAACAGGCTGCCGTCTCGGCTTTCCAGGCCCTTTCACTCCTCCCCGGGATCTCACCCTTTGGTTCTATTAGTCTGCCTTAGAATTTGTTTGCCTTTCTTTATGTGGCAACAGGCTGGATGTGGCTAAGGACTGGTCCTTGTGTCCGTCTCCTCACAGAGCAGCAGAGAAGGCTGAAGTGATCCCGGAGGACCTGCAGTCAAGTCTCAGCCTCTCTGGATGTCAGCCTTTGGCTAGCTTGTACCCCACCCACCCCCCCCACCCCGCACCCGAGGGTCGAGATGTGCTCTGAGGGGCTTTCTGGCTCCAGCTTGCTCACACGCTTCTGTTTCTCTGCGGATACTTTCAGATTTCTCTCTCTCTCTCTCTCCTATCTCTCTCTACTCTCTCCTCATTTCATCTCCACACCATCGCTCAGCTACCCTAGAACTCACCAAATCACCCAAACTGACCTCAAACTGATAACAATCTTCCTGCTGAGTTATCATGCCTGGATTTCATTTTCAGTAATTGTTCTCCCCCCCCCCCAAAAAAGTACAGAAAGCAATGTGACAGGCTCAGACTTCATAATTATCAGCATCTTTCCAGATGTGTCAACTGTGGTGGGTCAGGGGTGAAGTGGCTCTCAGCAGGGACTTCCTGTCCTGGTTCAGGAAAGCAGGGACTTCCGGGGCCGCTGTGTCTGTCGCCTTCTTCCAGGATGAGGAATTGGATTCTGTGTGTGTGTTACAATGCACAGCCTCTGGGTGATTCCTTTTCAGTTTTACTATTCTGCGAAGGTCACATGCATTCAGTAGACATCACACCCGGAGCTGTGAATGCTGAGCCTTCCCCCGGAGAGTGACGCTTGCAGCTCACCAAGCTGCAGCCCCCGATCAGCCATGAAGTCATGAGGTAAAACTGGCAGGCCACAGAGCGTGGCTGCTAAGCTTCACGGCGGGTAGTAAAGTGCATTTGCACTTACATTTTCAACTTAGCGATGGGTTTACTGGGACGTAATTCCATCACAAGAAAGCTCAAGTCACGAAGTAACAAACAAAAACTGCCAGGAAAGGCAAGAAGATAAGCGATGCTCAGCGCTGCCTCCCCTTAAGATTAGAAACAGGACAAGCTCTCTGTTCTTGCTGCTTCCGTCTGCTCTGATTGTTCTGGCCTAGGAAATTAAACATTCCAGAAGGAACAAACGGCATACGGAGGAGAAAAAGAAGCAAAATTGTCTCCGTTCACAGGACACATGATCTTATTAATCCCAAGGAATCTACTAAAAAAAAATCAGAACTGATATCTTAAAAAGTCAATGGGTTGCATGGTCAATACAAAAAAGTCAGCTACATTCTGAGCACTTTAAGTGAGCAATTCAAGAATGAACTTTAAAATACATAAAGGGCTGGAGCTGGAGAGGTGGCTCAGGGGTTAAGCCTCTGCCTTACAGGCGGAAGGTCCTGAGTTCGGATCCTAGACCCCACATATAGACGCCGGGCAGAAGTGGGGGCTGCCTGCATTTCTGGTCCTGGTAGGGCGGAGTCTGTGAATCCCCGGGCAGAGTAAATAAGGAGAAGGTGGAGGCGTCCATGGTGGTTCCTGAATTCGCCCGTGGTTCTACACACACACACACACTCGTGCACACATGCACAATTGAATAAAAATAATAATAATAATAAAAAACATAAAGGGCTGGATGAGATGGCACACACCTGTAACCCCACATTCAGGAGGCAGAGGCAGGAGAGTTGTGAGTTCAAGGACAGCCTGGGCTACCTACCAAGTTCAGGGTGTGTGGAAAGACACTAGCAAAACAAAATTGCAAATTGTATGATCTAAAAATTACAAAACATCACTGGAAGAAAAAGATGGATGCCAGCAAGATGGTTCTTGTTGCACAAGCCTGTGGACCTGAACCCAGATATTGGAAAGCGATCCAACACCCAAAAGTTGTCTCTGATTTCCACATGCCATAGCATACATGCACCTGCACACATATGCAAATGTGCACGTGCACATGCCATCATTTTTAAATTAAAAAAGAAATTAAAGATTTAAATATATGGAAAACCATCCCATGTTCATGCAACTTAACATTGTAAAGATAACAACATTCCTGTTTAGAAGTTCAATGCAACTCATCAAAATCTACTTCTTTGTAGAAACTGTATAAATCTAGAATTTATATAGAATGCCGAAAAAACTCAGACTAACAACAAAAAAATTCCTGAAACAAAAGAATAAAGAAGAACTCACACTTTCTGATTAAAAAGGGTTTTCCTCCCCAGGGTGGCTCTCTCCCAGTCACAATTCCTTCTTAAAAGTTTCTAAGCATAGAAAAAGATAAGATTGAAACAGTTAGAGGAACCCACCACCTCCCAGAGGAAGAACAGCGAGAATCTGGCCTCCCAGTTCCACCAGACTTTGTTTATAACCAAGAGGCTGGGAATCTGTATGCAAATCCAAGTGTGGGGCTTCTGAATCAGTAGGAAGGAGAGGCAAGAATATGGGGAAACTTTCTAGCTTCTGGTGCATGCTTGGTGGGTGGATCTGACAGCCAGAGAATCAGATCCTTCCAGATTTGGTCCAGGTGTGGACCAGAAAGAGTTTAATAAATGAGACACTTCCAGCATAAACAGAATTCCCTAAGGTCTCAGGCTGCAGCCTTATCCCAAAGGGGGCTCCAGAGAACCTCAGAGGGTTAGATGCCAGGGGGTTTCCGTACTTGTTTTCCATGGAAAGCTCACGCTTTTATATAAAAGAATGAGATTTTCTTCCCATCAGGAAGCATCCAATACCACTTTCTGCTATGTGGCTCTCCACACCTGATACCAAAATTCACTACATAGCAATGGTAATGCGGTCAAAACAGTACAGGCGTGAGAATATAGGTGTATAGATCAATGAGACAACTGTAAGTCTATACACCTACGATCAACTAATCTTCAAGGTGCCATGATAGCTCAAGGGGAAAGAACAGTCTTATCAACCAGTAGTTCTGGGTCTGTGGTGATCCATAGATGCAAAAGAACAAAGCTAGACCTTTACCTCACCAACTACAAAAGTTAATTTAGAAAGGATTAAAGACAGACTGGAGAGATGGCTCAGGAGTTAAGATCCTGTCTCTCAAGTAGACAGTCCTGAGTTCAGATCCCAGGTTGTTCCATGTAAAAATGCCAGGCGGAGGGGCTGGAGAGGTGGCTCAGGGGTTAAGCCTCTGCCTTGCAGGCGGAAGGTCCTGAGTTCGGATCCTAGATCCCACGTATAGACGCGGGGCGGAAGCGGGGGCGGCCTGCGTTTCCGGTCCTGGTAGGGCGGAGCCTGTGAATCTCCGAGCAGAGTAAACAAGGAGGTGGAGGCTCCATGGCGGTACCCGAATTCGTCCGTGGTTCTACACACACATGCATACATGCACACATGCACAATTGAATAAATAATAAAAAATTTAAAAAAAACTGCCAGGCGGAAACAGTGGTGGCCTGACTTCGGGCCCTGGTGGGCAGAGCCTGGTGGGCAGAACCTGGGAAATCCCAGAGTAAAGCAAAAAGGAGGTAGGCGGAATTCAGGATGATTGCTTGGTTCCACAGGGATTCACGGTGCCCTTTGATACACACATACACACACACGCAAGCACGCGCACACACACGCAAAGTTAAATAAATACAGTCCTTTTTAAATAAAGGATAAAAGATACTAAGTCTCGTGGTGCACACCTGTAATCTAAGCACTGAGTGGGTAGAGCCAGTCTGGAGTACTGGTGAGAATCTGCTTCCAATAAACAAATCAACGAATAAATAAACAATCAAGTCTAGGTGCATAAGTTAGCTGTAAAATGTTATTCTAGCATATGCAAGGCATTTGGTTCAATTAGCAATATCATAAACAAAGCAGGAGAGAAAATCAAAGATGTAAGTAAGACTCAAAACTGTAAAATTCTTGAGTAAAACAAGTTGAGTTTTTAATGACCTTAGATTTGGGGAAAAAAATCTTAAACATGACAATAAAAACACACAAATCTAAAGAAAGAGTAGATAATAGACTACATTTCACGAAAACTAAACTTAAGTGAGAGAGAGAGAAAACTTGTACATCAAAGTACTTGACTAAAAAAAAGTGAAACCTGAAACCATGGAATGGGATGCGCGGTGTTCAATCACAAAGGAACGACATGCTGCTAGGCGCTCTGCCTCTGCCCAGAGTTCCAGCTACTTGGGAGCCCAGGAATTCGACAGGGACCTGCACAATGCTGCGAGAATAGCAACACCTGTCTCAAAAAGGAGGTGGGGTGTGTGTGTGGCATAGTTCAGTGGTTAAAGACTTTGCCTCCTCAGAGGCAAAAATACCTGAGGGAGGCTGGAGCAGTTTGTCTGCATGGCTGCTGATATAATCACCAGGGAACAAGGTGGTTTGTTGTTCTTAGGATATCCCGTTACAGTTCTCAGACTAGCTTGACAGGAGAGCTCACAGCAACCAGGGCGGGAAGGAACTGGCCACCCCATCTCTACATAACAGCTGAGAGAGACGATCCTTACTTGCCAGACCAGCATGTCTGGCCAGTGTACACAAGGATGCCAACTTTCTCAATCATCTCTCTGTATTTCATTCATCTGTTCAGGGTCTAGTCCACCCACTTTAAGCTGGGTCTATCCCCATCACCTAGACAATCTCCTGCAGGTTGCCTGGGCTTAACCCAACCACCAATTCTCCATCAACGTGCCCAGAGCTCAAACCCTCAAGTGTCAAGTTGACACCTGTGCTAACTATGACAGAGGCAGAAGGAGACAAAAGAGCGCAGAATGATGAGAAAAAGCTGTAGGGAACCATCGAAGACAGCCCACCCCACTGGCAACAGCAGGGTTCCAGAAAGCTGACAAGTCTTGGGGGCGAGGGTCCAGCCCAAGGTTAGAAACTGTTAATGCTACTGCTGCTGGGGCCAAGGTCACAACCTGAGCTCTGTGCTGGGACTGTCCTTAGAGGGCTCTCCCGGACTACTGGTAAATACTGACTGGAGGGTGGCGGGTGGGGGAAGAAAAGAAAAAAGAAAAGGGGAGAAGAAAAAGTGGGAGGAGGGGGGCAGAAAAGCTTCTGGAACCAACTTTGAAGAGCCTCTCCTGGCCTTTCACCCATTTCTAAGAGCAGCAAAAGAACCGCCTAGTCAGCGATTTGTGACAAACGCCTCTTCTCCCCCATGAAGCTTTATAAATGTATTATTTTATTTATCTTTGACAGTTTCATACGTATATACATACATTTTGATTCATATCTACATCCTACTTCCCCCATTTGCTTGAGTGTTCCCCCCACAAACCTGACTCCCTTTCACCTTCGTGTCCTCTTTTTTATATAAATGACTAAAAATGTAAAATTAACATAAGCAATTAAAAAAAGGCATTTGGGATGGAGCTAGCTGTGTGTTTGAGGGCTTCAGCTCCACATGGTTACGAACCCATGATGGGGCTGGAGAGATGGCTCAGGAGTTTAGGACGATGTCTTGTAAGCAAAGGGTCCTGAGTTGGATCCCAGGTCCCATGTAAAAAAAATGTCAGCAGTAAACGGCCTCTGCCTGCACTTCTGGCTCTGGGGACAGAGCTGGGAAAAACCAGAGCAAAGCATAAGGAAAGGAGGTAGAAAGCCAATCCAGGATGATTCCTGAAGTCACCCCTGGTTCCTCCATAGGGACACACAGTGCCCCTCTGACAACACATGCAAAATCAAATAAAGTTTAAATAAAGAATAAAGCAAAAAAAAACAAAAAAAAAAGCATTTTAAAAAAAAAGAACCCGGAATGATGATGAAGCTGAGACGGTAGTTTGTGGACAGCAGAGTGAGCGAGCTTTGCCAGCGCTCAGGATGGGCCCACCACGGGCATCCGGGGTGTTGTGTGCACGCGTGTTGGAATTCTTAATCGTTAAAAAAGAAAACGGAGGAAGATCACGAACCTCAGGAGGCCTTGAAGTGACCGAACGCCTTGTCAGGACGGCTGGAAGGAGAAGCCAGAGTAATCTCGGAGAGAGTGTGGGGCGCCAGATAGTTCTGGGCCGTAGTCCCACGCCTCTGAAAGAAGCGGATAGTGTTAAGAACAACCTCAAGACCTGTTGGGGATTTAACTTTGGGAGAGTTGGAAACTCCTAAACTGATTACCTTCTAAACTTGCGGGGTATGGACCTATGGGGGGGCCAGCCTGTGCTGGGAGTCAGAGCACCCACCCGAGCCCCTCAAGGCCTCAGCGGGCCTCCAGCAGTTGCTTATCAGGTGGGGGTTGGGCCAAGAGTCCTGGGAGGGGTGGCAGGCCTGGGCCTGGGGTTCCCTCCCCACCCGGCTTCCCAGCCGGCCTCCTGTGTCTAATCGCCTCCATTCACCACCTGGCCGCTGCCTGGGCTTGAGGACCAACAAGTCAATTTAAACGGCTGCCCCTCTTCTCTTGGGCATTGCGCAGGGCATCACGTGACCTGGCAGGTCCCTGGAGAATAGTAGAGGGGTGGTCCCATGGTTGGGCTTCCGCGGTGGGTTCAGCAGCTCTCACAGCTCAGAGCCGCTGAATGCAGAAGTAACCGGTCTTCCTTCCGGCTACCTGCTGGACTGACGCGGCGGGCGCAGCGTGTGCCTTGCTTGCAGGGTTGCAGCAACCTCTCCCGAGAGCTTTGCATCCCCGTACCAGATGAGTCATTTAATCTGCGGGATAGAATGGGCGGCTGGGAAGCCAAGAATGTTCAATTCTCTTTCCACTCAGTTGGCAGGAAGTGGTTTTACTCACCTCTGGGTGTGGTTCACGTTCCCCAGTGGAGAGAGGAGGAAAAAAAAAAAAGGATGAGAAGAAAGAGAACTCCCAATCTCTCTCTCTCTCTCCTTCCTCCTCTCTCTCTATTTATTTATTTATGTAGTGTGTGTGTGTGTGTGTGTGTGGTTGTGTGTTGTATCTGTGTGTCTATCAAGGGCACTGTGTGTCCTTGTGAGGACCAAGGGTGACTTTGGGAATCATCCTGGATTGCTTCTACCACCTTTTTGATTCGCTCTTGGATTTTCCCAGACTTTGCCCCCTAGGGCTGATAGTATGGGCCTCCGCAGTCGTTTCGTCTGATGTTTTTAACGTGGGACCTGGATCAAATTAGGATCTTTGCTTGCAAGGCCGAGTCTTAAAAACCCAAGCCATTCTCAGCCCCCTCTCTCTTTTTAAAAAATATTTTTTAAATGTGTGTGTGTGGTGTGATGAGAGAGAGAGAGAAAGAGAGAGAGAGAGAGCGAGAGTTCTTGTGTTGCCCATGGAGGCCCTAAGGGTTTTTCTGGGTTATCATTCCTGAATTGCTCTTACCTCCTCTTGGTTTCGCTCTGGAGTTTCTTAGGCTCTGTCTTCCAGGGCTAGACGTGCAGGCCGCCACCATTCTGCCTTTTGTTTCAGTGTGAATTCGGGATCTGAAACTCAGGTCCTTTGTGTTTTGTGAGGCAGAGTCTAACCCCTGAGCCCACCTCTCCACGCCCCCCTTCCATAGTCTCTTAACATTTTGGGTAGTCAACATGGTTTAGTGTCTTGGCTTCTAGAAGAAGAGGTACTGGCAAGAGCCACGGCCAGAGCCAGAATACAAAG